>JAUIRK010000143.1:0-49678 GCA_030549495.1 Nectonema munidae | reverse complement strand
TAGACTCAGTTTTTGCATTTAGGATTTAAAAATACCTATAAGTTTTAATCAAATTGCAGTTTACTTCTAAAAATTGTCTCCAAAAACATTGATTCAAATTTTACATAAAATATAGGTTTTTATACCAAATCGATCATGCTGGTTTCATATTAGTTTTAGCAATTAGAAGTTTTAAAATATCTAACAGTGTCAATCAAATTTGCGGTTTACGTCTAAAACCTGTCTCCAAAGATATTCATTCAAATTTTAAATAAAATATCTGTTTTTATACCAAATCGACTGTGCTTATTTATTTCTGTACTACATTTTGGCTAATACGGTTAAAAATATTTCCAAGTTTTTAAAAAAATCATTACTGTAAAAAAATTTTTTTTAGAAAATCGTCATATATTTGTTATATAGTACAGATATAATTTTTTTTTAATATATTTTGTCTTATTAATACTCTCGTCAATCATGTTGAGTATGAAATATTTAAAAAAAAAAGCAAAACAAAATCATTATAAAATCTTTTGAAGATATTAGTATGAGAGAAGGAAGCAACCTGAAAAATAATCGAAAAGATAACGTGCAATCAAAAGAAATAATTTTAAAAAAGAAGTATGTATTTTGACTAAATGGAAGATCTACGATATTCCAATGAACTAGGAAGTGGTGTAATGATCTAATATTGGGTGCTTCAAAAAAGATTTTGACCGTGGAAAAGAAGTTCCTCTTTATGAAAAATATTTAAATCTATAGCTTATCATCTAGGATTACAATTAATATTTAGCTAAGATGGGTAGGAAATCTGAAAATTTAGAATAGGTCAGATTTATCAAAAATGGCACAGATATATATATGTGAGCGCCAATATGTGATAATTGAGTGGTTTTTTTTCAAAGTAAACTAAATTGCCAAATAAAAAATTGTTTTTCCTGTAAATTTCAACATTCTTTTATTTAGAATTCTTGCTTTTTTTTATAAAGTTAGATTTCCTTATAGCGGTTTTAATAAACCTTTGGAAGCTAACTTACTCGATGTATGATTTTATTTTATTTTATTTTATAAGTTGAACTGATTATGCTATGTAGATATATATAATTTTTTTCCCCGAAAAATAGTTTAAATAAAGTCCTTCTTCTTCTTCTATATAAATTGAATGTAAAATTAGGAACCCTAAGAGACATCTTTATATATATATATATATGACTTTCAATTTAATTTTTTATTGGATCCTGAAAATTTTTGGTCTCATCTCTTAGAATTCTAAATATCCTCTCATTCGACATATAATCCATTTCTTCTTCTTCTTATTATTATTATTATCAATGCTTCGAATAAAAGCTTGTTGAACGGCAATCACACAATTAGACTCAAGAAATGTACATACGATTTTCAATTTGCAATATTTTTTTAGCTATAATTTTCTTAGAAGTTTGTTGAACTCTTTCAATTATTTTATTTGAACCTAATTTAAAGTTAAAGTTGAGATATCGTGTGAGGGAGACGGGAAAATTCAACTTTACAAAATGTTCACTCTAAAAATCTCCTTTGTTATTGTTTTTTATAAATTTCAAATTTTTAATTTGAATAAAATATGAATGCTTCTTACTGAGTTAGCTAAATAAGCAAAGGTAAATGTTTTTTTGCAAAGCAAAGCAATTTTAAAGAAGTAGTGTTTTTTTGGGCAAAGACTAACAAGAGAGTTAGAAGTCTTACCCTTTTATTAGTTTAGTGTAAAAAGGCATGGCGTTTGACTGCGACACTTTTGGGAAGCACAAAATGCCAAAATAAGTATAAAAACGGTAGAAATACTAAGATTAGATTTATTTACTGATCTGAAAGACGCTAACTAACTTTTCCTATGAATAATGTAAACAATTATTATTACCCATTCTATCCATCTTGACTCGGGCGTCTTTAATGATATGTAACTGACCAATGTAATGTCTTTTTCCACTCCGAAATGATTTGGAGTGTAAGTCGTGTTGGTTTTCAATGCAAGATGCTGTGGTATACAACCAAAATATAATGAATATGTCATTTCGAAAATTGTAACTTATTAAAGCTATGCAGTTGGACTAGTAGTATCACTTAGACAATTTTTTCACTCCTAAGCTGCCCAGTTAAGTTCAATTGGCTGATTGGTAGGTTGTTTCATGCAAAATTTAATTAAATTAGTAATTATTATAATTAATTTAGTTTTGATTTAAGCAAGTCCAGAGCATCTTCAAATTAGAAAACCGAATAATGATGCGTTCTCTTAAGGTGGTGTGGCTCTGTTTAAACTTCAAAAACAGAATGACCTAGGATTGATGTTTGACTCAACGTTTAAATTTAATCTACATGTCCTCGACTGTTGTGAAAAAAGCATATTCAACGATACATATGTTGAAAAACACCTTTGTAATATCAAATAATGGGCGTTGCTATCTATACCTTTTCAAGTCCTTGGTAAGACCAATTCTCGAATACGCAAACGTGATTTATGGCAGTTATTTTGCAAGTAATGTTAAGGAGATTGGAAGAGTTGAAAAAAACTTTACTAAAAGTTTACATGGCATGAGAAATATTTGCTACTCTGAAAGAATGAAAATTTTAAATTTGCCTTCACTTCACTACAGCATAAAAAGGAATGAAATGATCCCCATTTTCAAGCATTAGAAAGAAGAATATGATAATAAAAGAAGATGTTTTGCCTTAGTTTTCTGCAAGAATTTCTCGATCGCATTGCTACAAGTTTAAAGCTGAAAGTTTTCAAAACAACCATCGTCAAACTTATTTAACACAAAGAGTTTTTGATGATTGGAATTCCTTGCCGGGTGAAGTTGTTAATTCTCTTACAGTCAACGATTTTAAAAACAAACTTGATTCATTTAGGCAGTCTAGAATATTATAATTTATTACCTCTATTTTGCTTGAATAAATATGTTATGTAGTAAGTTATTTAAATAATTAAATTAATTTTTAAAACTTTATCCATTAAAAAATTTGGCATGACTTGAGTAGGGGATTCAAAATCAAAAATGTAAAAAAAAAAAAGATAGAAATATGGAAGGAAGTGAGATGGCTTGAACAATTATCCTTATTATTCAAATTTTCCGCACAAAAAATGTTTTATCTCTATTGTGCTACCCCTTTAAACTGTCACTCACTACTACCTTATGTTTTATAATTGCAAATTTTCATTATATTATTATAGAACTTGAAAACGGTGTGCTCCAACATTGAAATTGATTGTTTCACTAAATTTTGATATTTTGCCATATTAACCGCGTTTATTCAAGATTAATTTTGCTTCTAATTATGGAAAATTTAGATTCAATTTTTATATCAATATGTTCTCCAATTTGTTTCACATAATTGGAAAATTAGTCAGAGATTAAATCCATCTATAATGGAAAAGAAAATAGTTTGCCCTTAGAACAGTATGGTGAAAGCAGTGTATCCCAAGAATTGAAAATCATCTTTACATAAAATAGAAAGAAAACAGGCGATTCGTCTTCAAAATTGTGGTCATTTAAAACGGTCAAGATAATATTTCTAGCAGCGGTATTACCAATAAACGTGAAATGAATCACGAAAACGTAGATATTTTTGGACAAATCATTTTTCATCAGGTTAGTAAAAATCGTATATTTTGAATGAAGTAATTTACTTCATGTGAATATTGCAAGGGATCGAATGGTAAATAATCAAATCGGTATATAGTTGTTTTAGTATAATGTAAAATTAAAAAATAAATCAAGAATGTGTCTAAAACTTTAAAAGACCAACGGTAATTGCATAATATCATTAAAAGCATATCTAACATAAAAATCGATAATAAAGTTTTTGCTATATCATATGCTAAAAATAAATTTGTTGGGGGCGTGAGTAAGTTTGGCTAGATATACTGGGTTTCCATAACTTAAGGTTTTGGGTTCGATCCCGTATCAAGCCTACTTTCTTTATAGTTTGATACAAGCAGCGCAATTGTGCCTCCTTGATGAAAATATCCCAAGGACCTTATAACATTATCCCTTGGATACCTAGACGGGGCCGGAATTAACATACATTCATTGATAATAATTTAGACAGAAATGGAGTTTTTCGGTGATTCAAATATTCCTCAAATTATTTGTTTTGAACATTATGAAAGCGAAACATTTAAAGTAAAATTAAAAATATGTTTTTTATTTATTGATGTCATTTCAACCCGAGTGAGGTTGTCTTATTTGGTACTAAATGTCAATCAAATTTTTCCATCATAGAGAAACGTTTAGGCTTCATCATAAGAAAAATAAAATGTCAATTCAATTATTATTTCAATTACAATCTCATCTATACTAATATAGTTTAACAATATCATGTTTATTGTCCCATTTTTGTTTTAAAATTCATTAGAGTTTTAATCTATAATGATAAAACAATGAAGCAAAATAATATTATATTGCTTTTGTTTTTAACTTGATTCACATCATAAAATAGTAAATAAACTCGTTTATATCTTTAATTTTTGCTCTTGTTAACAAGATGAGTGGAAATTAAGGCTATAAATATAGAAAAAAAAATTTCTCAAAATAATATTTTTACTTATTTTTTAAGCACAAATTTGTTTTATGATGTTCAAAACTCATTTGCCAAGTTTACAAATGTTCGCTATAACAATTGTATTTTATATGTGTTTCTTAATTATTATCTTAAAAATCAAAACAACTTTTCTTGCTCAAAAAAAAGCTCCAAATAAGGTGATATTTCCTTTGCGTCAAAATGAGCCCAAAATATTTAAAACATATTTTTGCTTTGTGAGATGTATTCGAGGGACTTACATATATACTATGTAAAAGCTTGTTCTGAATTTACTTTGAACTAAACTTAGTCTTAAAAATTGTCCTTTTGCCACCATAAAATATGGTGAGCCTACTGATACCGCAGATGCAAATTGAATTCCAACATTTTGTTGTATTATCAATAGTTTTGAGTCCGATCATTTGAATCCTTAAAATACAAAAGAGTAAATCTTCTACATATCTTCATGTTTCTTAACCCATTTACGGCCAATGTTCCTATTTTGGAACATAAGTAATTTCATCTTCGTCTGCTTTTTTCAATGACTTTGAATATAAATCGTCTGCGTTTTTTAGATATCGTCTGCTTTGCTTGGCCTTAAATGAGTTAAAACCCGTTAACGCCCAGAGTCGACTTTAGTCGACTTTACAAAAATAAAATCGTCTGCGTTTATCAAAGCTCTTTAATACAAATCTTCTGCTTTACATTAGATATCGTCTGATTATTCTGGTCGTTAACGGGGCTGGGAGAGGGGATGCAGAATTGAGTGAAAAAGTTTTTTAAAAATGGGTAGCTTAGTATATAAATTAAAAAAATAATTAATCGGACTACTTTGGCTTCAATTTCATTTTGCTTGGAATCTAAAAGATTTAAAAATTATTTTATATATAGTGAAGAAAATGTAGTAGCTGTAGTAAATTGATCACCCTTTCCAATAATTTTATGTACTTTTTTACCCAAATTAATTGTATAGATTGCCACTTTAACAGATTAGTTGGGTTAATTTTGGCAACCTTTTAAAGCAGTTCTTTGGACAAATAAATATCCATTTTTATTACTTGTTACGCAAAAAACGAAAAAATCATTGGATAAAGAAGATCTAAATACGAATTTCAGATGAAAAATCATTGAGCACGCAAGTAAAATTTTTTTATGTTTTGAAAACTATGATTATTTGAATAAAAAATTAAAAAAACATTTACAAAAGTTTCAATTTTTAGTTTTTATTGAATAAAAGATTATTTAATTTTTTATTTTAATTTAATAACTTAAATTTACTTAGTTACAGGCGATTTAAAGTTAATTTTTTTATGAAATTATCAAAATACATTAAATATACATTGTAGATATTTTCGCAATCTAAATACAAAAAGTTAATTAAAATTATTTCAATATACAGTAGAGTTTCTATTTAAAGTCACCCTCTGGACCAAGCTTATTGGCTTTAATTCAGGATTTGCCTTACCAGAGGAGTGGCATTTTAATAAAATATTTGATAGTTACGCCCAAAGGTGTACATGTATTGTAAATAGGAATAAGGGCTTCAAAAACATAAATTTTCTATTTTTTAACTGGTCAACCCATTTTGGGACACTTTTCAGCGTTTAAAAATGCGTAAAATTGATGCAAATCTTTTATTGCATTTTTTTCGTCAATTTGATTGACAAACTTCCTTTTTGCATTGTTCAATTGCAAAGATTGCGATAAAAGTATACAAAAAATAGTATATTTTTGGCCAAAGATTACGCTAGAAATATTTAAAGGATTCCATGAAGGCTACTCTAGATAGTCCATTCATTCAATCTGCTTTTGTTTATTCATTTTAGGAAAAAATCCCAAAACTCGCTACGAATAAATCTTCTAGATTCGCTCAACGGTATAATGATTTAAGTTAAAATGAAAAAGAATATACATAAACAAATAAAAGATTTTTTACAAGCTGAATTTGAGATGAAAGGGTAAATATATTTTAAACTGCAATTAAAAAAGCAATACAATTTGCTTAGGATTGGAAAAGGCGTGAGAATGCATAAAGACGTATGCAATTTTCAAAATTTTACAATTGTTAGAAATCGTTTTGACTACAATTTTTACTCTTTATTTCCTTATTTTAAGACAAAGTTTGAAGAACAAATCGCTTCACATATGTGTTACTTGTGATATACAAAATATTAATTGCTTATTTTTTTTAATGACAAAAAAATTTTTGCTTTTATTTTAAAACAAAATTTTGATTCTATTTTTTGAGTGTTACCTTTTATATTAGGGGTGAATGCAGTGGCGTACCAAAAGGACTGAAGAGCGTTTCGCACCATGTGGTAAAATTTATTTGTACCAATATATCAATAATAAAAAGTAAGGAGGAATATTATGGACATTAATATGTGTAACGTATGCTACACCTATATATAATTGTGTTAATAAGTTTTGAAGTGTAATTTAACATTTTAAGGCGCTGCTAAATGAAACATTCATTCATATAAACTTTGAAGATGACAATTCTGCGAAAACATTTGTATATATTTAAGATAAAGTTTCCTTTCAAATTTTCAAAATGTATTTAAAAAACAGTTTCACAAAATTAAGAATTGGCATTAAAGCACGGACTTGATTTGAAGTTAGTTATTTAATTGATAAAAATTTTGGAAGTCACTAGTTATTGGCTGCACGTATGGTAATTGAATAAATCATGTCGAAATTGGCGCGTATATGAGCAATTTTAATACGAAAGTTAAAAAATACTTGCGGAAGGATGAGAGAAAGGTTTGACTTATTTTGCGAATTTGGGAAAGCACTACTTTTGACCTAGAGAAAAGAGTAAATGAATAAAGTTTAGTTTTCTTCATCA
Source organism: Nectonema munidae (assembly GCA_030549495.1). NCBI lineage: Eukaryota > Metazoa > Nematomorpha > Nectonematoida > Nectonematidae > Nectonema > Nectonema munidae. The sequence continues at coordinate 42,297 of JAUIRK010000143.1, read as the reverse complement.
TCATTATTATTATTATTATTATCACTTTGGATTAATTACTATTTTTAGATCATAATCGCAAACAAAACTGCTTTGATCAAATCTTTGATTTAGATAGTTTGTTATTCTATACCCAGAATAGTGCTAGGACACGAGGAAAATTTAAAATTTTCTGGACTGAAGTAGGAGATATTCTCTCAGAAATAAAAAAAACTCCTGCATTAACCCAATAAATCTCACTTTCCTTCAAGTAAGTGTTCTCAGTCCAAGTTTATAAAAATTTATTGTATCATCGCTGAAATCTCACGTGTATACTGCATTCCCTGCAAGGGCAAATCACGTCCCGAGAGCGAAATCCCAACCAGAAAGGCTCTTCTTGGGATCTTTGATGAGAAATGAGGATCTCACACTTTTAGAAGCTAAAAAATTATATAATGAGTGTTTTATCCGTGTTAACCCATTTACGACCAATGTTCCTATTTTGGAACATAAGTAATTTCATCTTCGTCTGCTTTTTTCAATGACTTTGAATATAAATCGTCTGCGTTTTTTTTAGATATCTTCTGCTTTGCTTGGTCTTAAATGGGTTAATGGCACTGAACTCTATCATAGGCCATTTCTGCTAAGACTTTTCAGGCGTCTACCCGCAAAAATATACACTGTTCTGCTGTTTTTGACTATTTAAAATTTTTATCCTCAATTTGCATAATAGTTGACAAGTGGACAACTAATTTCTAGAAGGACCTTAATGTGTAACATTTTAGAAACTTATTGCCGGTTTAGGATTAGTGTTAGTATTAGGGTTATTGTTAGGTTTAGTCTTATCACAATAGTACATACATACATGCGAAAACCTACATCAAAGATGATTGCACATCTGGCAAGATTTGTTTGGCTTGTGATTAGACTTTGCATATTACTTTTCTTGTTTTAAGGCTAAGTCTTAGAATGCATACTTAAAATCTTTTTTTTCATTAATTTCCACTTCATTGATATAATAATGCGCCTTTGAGCTAAATTTGATGAGAGGCAGTAATGCAGCCAGTAATTTGAACAAGAGCCCATAAAATCTTTGGCGGAGCAAATGTTATTTATAGCACATAACTATACAACAACGTATTCTCTATAATTCAAAGCTTAAAATGTCCATTCCCATTGATCACTGCAATAGAACGAGTTGAATTAATGCAATAGAATACACTTCCATCCTCTTCTATGATCTTCTATTCGAGAATGCAAAGTTATCGCATCTTTATTCTTATAAAGATGGGTGAGTATATGGTTATTGGGCATGAGTATACTTATTGCGGCTTGAGTATGGTTGGTTAGATGCTGGATTCGATAACTCAAGGTCTTGGGTTCGATCCTACATCAAGCTTGCTTTCCTCATAGTTCGATACAAACGGCGCAATTGTGCCTTCTCGATGAAAACAAAAAAAGTCCCGAAAAAGAAATAAAATGTTGACTTGCTTTTTATATTTTTATCTTTTATATTCTTTGAGATCATTTTAAATCTAAATAAAGAAGTAGAGTTTTTAAAAAATTTTTCCCCCCTACTCGAGGATGTGATCTTGTGAGTGTGGAAATTATTGGTTTTCATGGTGTTTGCAATCTCAAAGATTTCCCATCATTATTGATCTTTTTCCTCTTTTACGAGAAATAATAATTTTTTAACATATGTTACAACTTTTAAAAAAGCTAGTGAAACCAAATAGAAAAATACCAATTTCACTTGAGGAAGTTGACGTGTATATATGATGAAAAAATGAAAAAAAATGCCATATAATTTGGAATATATAGCTTTTGTAGATATAGTTGTAAGTAAATTAAATATAGTTGCGCATAATATGAGCTATGAAAGAAAAGGATATTAGCTTCCTATCATACTAAATTATTAGAAAATGTAATCGTTACTAATTTATCCATTTTGTACAAAAAAAATTTTATATGGGAAGAATAGATTTTTAGCAAAAATTTGTAATTATCAATTTTATAAAAAAAATAAATAAATTTTCATGATAAAAAATTATTTCAATAAAATTTGATTTACAAAAAGTTTACCAGTTTTTGAAAATAAGGAAAGTAGGCTTGATGCGGGATCGAACCCAAAACCCTATGTTATCGAAACCTTACTCACGCCCCCAGTACATAATTTTTGTGTTTTAATTTTATTTTTTCAGCAGATAAATTAAGTTAAAAAATTTTTTTGAAACACATTGTGCTTTCAAAATTGGCTGAATTATTATATTTTTTTTAATTTTTGATCAATTTTTCCTCCTGATTTTAAAAATGTCATTATTTTTTCGGTATCTTCGATATTTATAGAGACACAGCTTTATCTTATTTTTTTTATAGATTTGAAGTCAGTATGTTATATGTTTGTTATATTTGCTTATAGATGATCTCTCATAAACAATGTAAAGATTCTCCAGATACATTTTGTTATGTGTAATTGGAAAAAACAGGTAGTACACAAAATGTTCAAAACTGCGGATTGCATATGAACTATATTTTGGAATGCGTATGGTTGACCAAGACAAATCATGCGCTCCACATGTAATGTGCAAAAGTTGTGGTTCAACCCTAGAAGGCTGTTTAAGAGGAGCAATAAAAGGTATGCCTTTTGGAATTCCAAGAATATGGAGAGAACCTAAAAATCATCTACATGATTGTTACTTCCCTATGATGGATATATCAAAGTATAGAAAAGTAAAAGGTCGAGCGCTTTAGTATCCAGATATACCATCATCAAAAGCACCTGTTTTACATGATTGAAGTATAACAAATTCACCACCGCCAAGAAAAGTAAATGGACTTAACTTTTCAACTAAAAATTTTGTTTCTATTTAAACTTTTTTTAAGATGAAAATTGTATTTGACATATCCGAAAGGTTATCGAGCAGTAGCAAATGAATGAAAGAAGATTTTGAACCTAGATCCTCTTCAGAATCTCGCTTTCCAAATGAAAACGAGTTAGATGATCAATCAGAGATTTGGGAATTACTAAATCAGGAGCTGAATCACTTCTTTCTTCAAGGCTTAAAGAATGGAGGAATTTACTAAGTGAAAAGTGCAGGATATCATAAAAATTGTGAAGATGTGATTGAATTGTTTACTTCAATTGGACTTCAACATAACTCTAAAGAATGGTGTTTGGTTATAGATAGCTCAACTAAGATTCTTAACCCTATTAGTGCTAGGAGGCATAAAAGCCCCCCTCCCCCTATTTCACTAAAAAAATTAATTGTACAAAATTGGCTGAAAAAATTTAGCGACTTTTCCTAAAATCGCCACATGCATCTTTTGATACCATTTTATATGGTATTTGAATGACACTTTCATGTCAAAAACTGTCAATCAAAAATAAAAAAATTTAATTTTTCAGCAAAATTTTGACATTATTTGTAGTTAACTTTATAACTTAATACTCCTTTGAAAATTTATAATAAACAGTTTTGAACGCATAATATTTTATACAATAATCTTGACTACTTTTAGAAAATTTCAATCAAAATTTTTTCAAAATCAAATTTATCTAATAAAACCTTCAAATTTTACATAAAATGTATGTTTTAATAGATTGGCCATGTTGGTTTCATGTCTGGACTCAGTTTTTGAATTTAGGATTTGAAAATATCTACAAGTGCCATCAAATTTTCGGTTTACGCCTCAAAATTATCTCCACAAATATTCTCTCTAATTTTACATGAAATGTATGTTACTGTGCTCGTTTTATTTTGGGACTCAGATTTTGGATCTAAGGTTTGAAAATAACTGATAGTATTCAATTTGTGTTTAACGTCTAAAAACTGTCTTCAGAAATATTCCTCCAAATTTTATATGAAATATATATATTTTAATACCAAATCGATAATGCTAGTTTCATTTCTGAACTCAGTTTTCGCATTTAGACATTTTATATATCTGTCAGTGTCAATCAAATTTGCGGTTTACGTCTGAAACTATCTTCAAAAATATTCTCCCTAATTTTATATGAAATATATGTTTTTATACCGAATCAACCATACTAATCTTATTTCTGAACTCAGATTTTGGATTTAGATGTTTTAAAATATCTGAAGGTGTCAATCAAATGTGCGGTTTACGTCTAATATCTACAGAAATATTTTTGAAATTTAAATAAAATATCTATTTTTATACCAAATTGAAGATGCTGATTTCATTATTCGGCCCAGTTTTCGCATTTAACCCTTTGAGGACCAACATTTTGAAGAGGATTCGTCTGCTTTCTTTTTCAATGGAATTTTATATATTCAAAGCAGACGATTTTCATTTCTTGGATCACTGGTGACCCACTGGTCTTCAAAGGGTTAAAGTTTCAAAATATCTGAAAGCTTCAAACAGATTTGTAGTTTGCGTGTAAAAACTGTCTTCAAAAATATTTTCAAAATTTCAAATAAAATATCTGTTTTTATACATTGCTAATACGGTTAAAAAATATCTGGAAGTGTCAATTAAATTAGAGATGTATGCTTAAAAATGAATTCTCCAGATTTTTTAAAAAAAATTGTTATATATTGGTTATATTGTAAAAATATAATTTTTTTTTTATATATTTGACTTATAATACTTTCTTCAATCATTTTGAGTATGAAATATTCAAAAATACACAACATATAAATATTTTGAAGATAGGTAAAAACGAAGGAAGTAACATGGAAAATAATTGAAAAGAGAAAGCTTGATCAAAAGAAATAATTTTAAAAAAGAAGTATGTATCTCGACAAAATGAAAGATCACCCATGTTCCAATGAATTAGGAACTGGTGTAATGATCTAATATTAGATGCTTCAAAAAAGATTTGGACTGTGAAAAAGAAGTTCCTCTTTTACATCTTATTATATTACAATTATCATTCAACTAAGAGAGGTAGAAAATTTGAAAATTTTGAATAGGTCAGAGCTATCAAAACTGTCTTGGATGCCAATATGTCGAGATTTAGTAACTATCAAGATCATTTAAATTCAAATTGAATTTGTCCATCTTTTTCCATTTGCGTGAAAGCAAGAGTCTTTTAGATGAAGAAAGTGGAAACCTTTTTGTACTTGGGCAATGAACATCACGAATGATTAAAAAAAACTTTTGAAATGGGATTGGTTCACAAATATTCAGGATAAAAAAGCAGAAGATAATCAGAATGCTTTGGTAGCAAAAAATCTGTTCAAAATAAATCCTTAGTTTTTTCGAACACAGATTGCAGATTTTTGCTTCATAATGGAAACAAATATCCATCTATATCTTTTGCACATTCCTTTCAGAAAAAAAGAAAATTATGTTAACCCTATTAGTGCTGGTGGGGGGCGTTTTAAAAAATTAATTGTAGAAAATTGGCTGAATCATATCGCTTCAAATTTTGTGACTTTTCCTAAAATCGCTAGCTGAATCTTTTGAAACCATTTTCATGGTAGTTGAATTAACCCTTCATGTCCAAAACTGTCAATCAAAATCAAAAATTAAAATTTTGACATTATCTGTACTTAACCTTATAACTTAGGATCTATATTATATAATACCCTGAAAATTTATAATTATGCACAGTTTGGAACGCATAACACTTTATATATTTAATTTTTTCAATAATCATGGCTACTTTTTAGAAAATGTCAATCAAAATTTTAATTGATCAAAAATATATCTAATAAAATATACCTTCAAATTTTACATAAAATATATGTTTTTATACTAAATCGGTCATGCTGTTTTAATTTCTGGACTCATTTTTTACATTTAGGATTTGAAAATACCTATAAGTGTTAACCAAATTTGCGGTTTATTTCTGAAAATTGTCTCCAAAAACATTCCTTCACATTTTACATAAAATATATTTTTTATACCAAATCGATCATGTCGTTTTCATTTCTGAACTCATTTTTTACATTTAGGATTTGAAAATACCTATAAGTGTTAATCAAATTTGCGGTTTACTTCTAAAAATTGTCTACAAAAACATTCATTCACATTTTACATAAAATATATATGTTATACTAAATCGGCCATGCTGGTTTCATTTCTGGACTCATTTTTTACGTTTAGGATGTGAAAATACCTATAAGTATTAATCAAATTTGCGTTTAGTTCTAAAATTTGTTTCCAAAAACATGCATTCAAATTTTACAATTAAATATATGTTTTCATACCAAATCAGCCATGCTAGTTTCATTTATGGGCTCAATTTTTGTAGTTTGAATTTGAAAATACTTATAAGTATCAATCAAATTTGCGTTTAGTTCTAAAATTTGTTTCCAAAAATATTGATTCAAATTTTACATTAAATATATGTTTTTATAACAAATAGATCATAATGATTTCATTTCTGAACACAGTTTTCGCATTTAGAGGTTTTACTGCTAGTGTCAATCAAATTTACGGTTTATGTCTGAAAACTATATCCCAAAATATTCTCTCTAATTTTAAATGAAATATATATGTTTTTATACCAATTCGACCATGATAATTTTTATTTCTGAAATCATTTTTTGCATTTAGATGTTTTAAATGTCTGAAAGTGTTAATCAAATGTTCGATTTAGGTCTAAAGTCTACAGAAATATTTTGAAATTTAAATAAAATATCTGTTTTTATGCCAAATGGAAGATGCTGGTTTCATTTTTGAACTCAGGTTTGGCATTTATGGTTTTAAAATATCTGAAACCTTTAATAAGATTTACGGTTTACTTCTAGATACTGTCTTCAAAAATATTTACAAAAAAATAAAATATCTGTTTTATACCAAATCGACTATGCTTATTTTATTTCTGTACTGGATTTTGGATAATACGGTTAAAAAATATCTCGAAGTGGCAATTGAATTAGTAATGTATGCCTGAAACTCAGTTCTGTAAAAATTTTTCAAAAAACAGCTGCATATTAGATATATAGTAAAAATATACTTTTTTTGTATATGTTGGCTTATAATACTTTCTACAATCATCTTGAGTATGAAATATTTATTAAAAAAAACAAAACGTGTTATAAAATCTTTTGAAAATTTGTATGAGAGAAGGAACCAAGTTGAAAACTAATTGAAAAGAGAACATGTGATCAAAACAAATAATTTAAAAAAATATGTATCTTGACTAAATGGAAGATCTATCATGTTCTAATGAACTAGGAAGTGGTTTAATTATATAATATTAGATGCTTCAAAAAAGATTTTGACTGTGAAAAAGAAGTTCCTCTTTTACAAATGAAAAATATTTAAATCTATATCTTATCATCTAGGATTACAATTAACATTTAGCCAAGATGGGTAGGAAATCTGAAAATTTAGAATAGGTCAGATTTATCAAAAATGGCACAGATGCCAATATGTGAGAATTTAGTCACTATCAAGATATTTTTAATTTAAATTGAATTTGTCCATCTTTTTCCTTTTGCCTCAAAGAGATAATTTTTTAGATGAAAAACGTGGACAACTTTTTGTAATTGAACAATGAACATCACGAATGATTTATTAGAAAAAAACCTTTGAAATGAGATTGGTTGACAAATATTCAGGCCTGATAATAAAATAAACGATACTGATAAAAAAAAGTCTAAGATCATCCAGAAGATTCTTTAATCAAAATGCTTTGAGAGAGGAAAAAAGTAATTTTATCATTATAAAAAAATTTTCGAACACACATTGAAGAATATAAATTTCTAATGAAAAAAGAGCTATCAAGAAAGGATCATCATGGAATGAATAGCAAAATTACATACTGTCAATTATAATAGAGACTACAAGCCGATAACTAATTATAATGATTCATTCGTTTTTGTCTTTTTTTCTTTCACGTAATGTTTTTTTTCTCTTCATAATCATATTTTTAATCTTTTTCATAAAATTTGAAAGTTTTTTTCAGATTAATAAAACAATTTATTTCATTTAAATGAGTAATAAAAATTGTGTAAGAGAAGGCCAGAAATTCCTCATGTAACTACATGTTTATCTGGTTTCTGAAAAATGCAAACCAATAAACAAATCATTGGAAGGTATTTAAACTTGTTCGAGAGTCAGAAGAGTAAGAAAGCAAGGATCAAAATTTTAGCAGAAGAATTAAGTCAACTATGGAATGAGTTGAACTTTCCAAAAATTTCGAATCAGCAAGTGGTGTTGAAAGTTGGAAAAGTTTTGGCGGTTGGAACAAAAGTCCTCACTTGAATTATTTCTTCGTTGATATAATAGTTCAAAATTATGAATTCTTGAAATCAAATTATATTTCTGATTGTCATCATTATGGAACTTCCAAAAATACTGGCTGGAGGGATGATTTCAAGTTTTTGTTCGAACTCTGCGAGGCATTCAAGTTCCATAAAGAAACTCGCAAATGGCCCAAAATAAGCTGGAAAAAACTGCCATTTCTCTACAACGCCAGATGGAATTCACGAGGCTTGTATGCCTTAATGGCTTATTTTTTACTCCCTGAAAAAAGAGAAGAGCTCGAAAATATTTGCTGTTTTATTTCATTTTCTTGGTGTGACTTTTGGTTTTTTGACCAAAAATTTGAAGTTTCGACTTATGGTAAACTAAAACAAGCTATAGTTGAACAAAATTGTACGAAGACCATATCCATATGAAATTTTTCAGTTCTGAAAATTCATTAATTGACATTCCTAGAACAAATATCTTCGCCGAACGTGGGGTTAAAAAAATGGAAGAAATAGTGAAAAACTCACGCTCTGATAAATATCTAACATCCAAATGTTAGCTACTAATGCTTTTCATACGTTTTTAATAGTTTTGAATCAATAAATTCGAATTTTTGTTTATATTTTTGTGTACCTTTAGTTATTTGTTAGTGACCCTACTATTTAATTAGTTTTTTACCCGTACGCGCCAGGTTTTTTGAACGTTTTACGCTAAAATTGGCATTTTTTAGTCATCGGAAAACACTACAGGGTTTTCAAGTTATAAAAATTATAGCCCTAGTGCACAAGCCAATTTCGACAATGTACACTACCCAGCCTTTGATAAGTAGGGCCCACTGATATGCCCTGCAACACTTGAGACTCCTCGCGAGTCACCCATCCAACTGCCAACCCCTCCTCAGGTTGCTTAACTTCAGCATATATTTTAAATAAATGAAAAACAAATGAACACTTTTTCATGAAAGTTTTATTAAAATTTAAAATCACTCCAGCTGTGAATTACACCTGAGGAACATTAATTCCTCAAATCTGGAATCGGACAGACGGCATCGGCCTGATATTTTTGCCAGCGAGTGCGAAAAGGCGTTCCATAGGAGCAGAAGATGCAGGGATACTAGTGCGACAATCGTACCACTTTATATGACAGCTGTGAAGAGTTGTTGTTCTCTCTATCTCTATGAACTTACCACTTCTTCACAACTACACGTGTAGTAGCAATACAAATTTTTCTCATCACCACCACATGGAAGTCATGTGTGGAAATATAGGAGGGAATATTGAAACAATGAAAAGGGGTGTGATTTTTTACCAATATCTCAGGAATATATGAAAATTATCTGAATAATAATTGCTCTATATCAGTGGTTCTTAACCTGGGGGTCGTGACCACTTTGGGGGTCTTTTGAAGTTTTTGCAGGGGTCATGAAAAACTTTTGGTATCAAAAAGTGTATCCTCATGAACGTCTTCCATCAGTTGCAAAACTATTTCTATTTGATGTATTCATTAATCCTGATTGTATGATGCAATCAATTAATAATTTTGCTCTTAAAATCAAACATCATTTTAAATCTCACACATGTTGCTTGCAATCAAGCAATTGAAAACTATTTTCCGAAGTTAAATAGCCGTTCTAATGACATTTGGATCACCAGACCTTTTTCAGTGAGCGAAAGTAGCATTGATGACTCTGATGTTGCTGCCAAAGTGGAGTTTCTTCAGATAAGAGAAGACAGTCAATTAAAACTCGATTTTTCCGGGCAAGAACTTCCATCATTCTGGGCCAAATTAAAAACCGTTTTTTTCCAAACGTGCTATGATTTTTTTGATACAGTCACCTTCAACTTATCGTTGCGAGACTGGATTTTGTGAATGATGTCTTCTGTTCTACAAGTACACGTAATAAGATTGCAATTGATTCAGACACGAGATGCTGTCTGTCGAGCATTACACCATGTTTTGAAAAACTTTTGTCTGACAAAAATACCAGCCTTCGAATTAAATTATACTGAATTTGTTAGATTATATTAATTTAAATAAATTTTTTCAATTAAACTTTCTTTTAACAAGTGTTTGTATTATAAAATATAACGTAAATTTTCTCGTTTTTAACTTTAAACGGCTGAATCAAAAAAGAATTTTATAGGGGTCATAAAAATATTTTCATAATATTTATGGGTAAACAGATCCTAAAGGTTAAGAACCACTGTCCTAGAACCAAAAAATTGGAAATTATCTTTTCAATTACAAGGCTCAAATTACAATTATAATTTCAATTGTCTCCAATTTTTTTCAATTTCAATTACGGTGTAATTGTAATTAATTTTCAATTACGCAATTATAATTATAATTGACCCCAACCCTGTGTGAAAGTAAGATTTTTGACGGTATATTACATTTTTTAATCTTAACTAACAAAGGCCAAACGCAACCTTTCCTTTTAAACGCATTGAGATATCGTTTAAAAATAACTATGAGCTAATCAATCAAGTTGTGCCATATGAGTGTGATAATATTTGATATAAAATCCCCAACTAGGAGTCTCTTGTTAAGCCCACTTGTGAAACGCCTTTACATATTTAGGCGTAAAATGTCTAAGAGAGGTATTAAATAGTATCTATACGTAGTGTATGCGAACAATTGTAGTTGATGGACATTAAAAAGTAACATTTAATAAAAAGTAACATTTAAAATAAAAGATGAGAAAACTTTTTGAAAATGTTGAAAGACAAGAAATTCAAAAAGATAATATTTGATCATTAAATTTACATTAAATACGAAGAGTTACTATGAACTACTTACTGTTTGAAGTCATATAAAGTTTTTTACAATGAAATTAGGGGGAGAATTTCCCACATCTATAATCTCCTTCATGTTTGATAATTGAAATGAACAATTCTATTGGCAAATCATATTTTCTGCATCGCATATATAGAGTTGGGTTTTCTTTCTCTCTGAAATCTTCAGTAGAATGCACTTTTAGCATTTGGAGGAAAACAAAATATCGTTTACATTGTTTTCATGCTCGCTATCACTCACTAATATAATCAGGGCAGTAATTTTTTCTACAACTATATTTTTATCTCTGAATTATTTGGAAAATTCTTGATTAGGGAAAGAATGTACCGACATAACCAATGTTGTCTAGAAATGCAAGGAAATAATCACACATGGTATCTCAATTTACGTGAAGAATTCTTCGTTAAGAACAATTATAAAGTAACAATACTCAAGTGCAGATAAAGGCGTCACAAAAACTTCCTCATACATACTAATAAAATATAATATGATAGAACTACCAGCGGTGTACATACACCCATTTAACGTTCCTTTCAGCACGATAAATCCACGCCTAAAAATACATACACAAATATGTTTTACATGGAGGTAAATACGTGTACAACTGTACAAATGTAATTTAAAAAATAAAACAAGACTGAAAAACAAATGAACTGAATTTTAAGGAGTACAAAATTGTAAAAAAAAAAGATGAGATTTTTTTAATAAAAGTTTTATAACCTAAAAAATGTAAAAAGCGGAAGCGCAAGTCATCTATTTCTTTAATTTCACTCAAATTTTTTGTTGACTAAATGTTGGTAAATAGATTTCGGATTCGATGCAAAATCTAATGGAGGAGATTGGCCATTTGAAACATAATTTATTTTCATTTTAAATTTTCCAAAATTTGTGTTCCAGTTTTTCAGTGTTGATTTTTTGCAAAGGAAATGGCTTTTGTGACGGGACAAATTTGAGAAGAAGCACTGGCTTAGAAAAATCAGAGACATACTATTTACACAGAAATGAAAAAACAAAGGAAATAAGAAATGAAAGTTTTATTTTTATTTTCAAGAAGAAAAGATATCAACATTATAATTGTGATACACTGAACAAAAAATCATACACGCTCGCACACAACATCAATGACTCAACTTCTGCAAAGGTTGCTGTTGTAGTGGTGGGTTAATAGGTAGCACATCAGCATTAAGAATGTGTAAGAAGGAAAAATGATGATGATGATGATTAAAAGATTTTTATAAAAAAATACACTTATACTCGGGGACAGGAGGTGAGTGAAGCCTAATTTTTTACCTCATTCTTGTGATTTTCAAAGGAAGGCATGAGAAGTTTGGGAGTTGGTGTAGGAAAAAGAGGAAACATGGGTGGAGGAGGCAAGACTTCAATTTGTTCACTTCGGTGATAGGATCCTGTGGAAACGGGAAATGCATATGATTTTGCCGCGATCTTCACACTCGCAATATCAATCGAATTTTTTACTGCCAAATTTGTATCTCTCTAAAAAGTTAAATGCAGGCTAAAAAAATTTTAAAAAGTAAAGTAAGCAAAATTTTTTTTACATTTTTAAAAGCCAAAAAAAGTAACCCAACATATCTTTCTTATTCATGATCTGACAAGAACACCTACCTGGGAGGCATGTTGCCAGATTACTATATATATCTTTCTTTAGAAAATAGATGAAATTTGAAAATCTCACTTTTAGTAAAAATATTGGAATAAAATGAATTGACCATCTGCAACACTAATTTCAAGAAAAAAGATGATCATTTAATAACGTATAGTAATGGAGGCAGAAATAGTCAAATAGACCTTTTAATGGTCAGACAGGAGAAAAGAAAATATGTCAAAAATTGCAAGGTTATCCCAGGGATTGATATTGTATCGCAGCACAGAATTGTCATGATCGACATGCTTATATCTGAAGAACAAAGGAGAGAAGTAAAAAAGATAGGGCGATTCAGGACATGGCTACTTGAAGACAGAAAAGTTCAAGGTAGATATCAAGAGTTAGTTGAAAATGGTTTGAAAGAAAAACAAATAGGTGATAATATTGAGGAAATGTGGAGTCATCTTAGAAAGAATCTGTTGACAGCAAGTTTGATTGTGCTTGGTAGAACGAAAGGTGGTAGAAGAACTCAAAAAGAAACTTGGTGGTGGAAAGAAGAGATTAGAGAAGTATTAAAAGCTAAGAAGCAAGCTTTTAAAAAATGGCAGGTAAGTAAGTTGGAAGAAGACAAACAAATGTATAGACTCAAGAAAAAAGAAGCTAAAAAGATCATTGCGGTATCAAAAGCAAGGGAAACAGACAAAATGTACAAGGCACTTGATAGTAAGAATGGTGATAAGCAAATTTTTAAACTTGCAAAGGCTAAGCAAAGAGATATCAAGGAATGTGGAAATATCGACATTATAAGGGACAAAGAAGGAAAAATTCTTTTTAAAGAAGAAGAAATAGAGGAGAGATGGAAAAAATATTTTGAAGATGTGTTAAACGTTGAAAACGAGCATAATTGCATCGTTGCAGGTACAAAAATTGAAGGTCGCGAGCTAGGTTTGGAGGAAAAGGAATTATATGAAGCAATAAATAAAATGAAAATAAATAAAGCAACAGGATCGAGTGAAGTAAGTGTAGAAATGATAAAAGCTGGAGGAAGAGAATGCTGGAAGATGATGAGTAGATTATTGGAACAGATTTGGAAAGAAGAAAAAATGCCAGAAGAATGGACTAAAAGTCTTATTGTTCCAATTTACAAAAATAAAAAAGATGTGTTAAACTGCGAAAATTACCGGGGCATAAAACTAATAGAACACGGATTAAAACTTCTGGAAAAAATTTTGGCTGAACGTTTAAGAAATCAAGTTAACATAAATGATAACCAGTTTGGATTTATGAGAGGAAAGAGTACAGTAGATACTATATTTATAGTTAGACAGGTGATGGAAAAGAGACTTGAAGGAAATCAGCCTTTATTCTGCGGTTTTGTAGACCTAGAGAAAGCGTATGATAGGGTTCCAAGGGATGTTGTGTACTGGAGTCTAAGAGAAAAAGGTGTAAGTGAAAAGTTAGTGAGACTAGTTAAGGAAACCTATAGAAACTCTAAAACTTCCATCAGAACAATGAACGGATACTCACAGGAATTCGACATAAAAGTAGGGTTACACCAAGGTTCTGCATTGAGCCCTTTTCTTTTTGCAGTTTTTATTGATGAAATCTCCAAAAATATAAGAAAAGAAGGAGTAAATGAACTTTTGTTTGCCGATGACTTAATAATTATGGCAGATAGTGAAAAAGAATTACAGGAAAGACTAAGTATATGGCAAAAAAGTCTCGAGGAAAAAGGCCTAAAGTTGAATGCAGGCAAAACCGAAGTGATGAAGGTTAGTAGAAATGACAAGACTGAGATAAGAATAAAAGACGTGCATGGAATTGAGTTAAATCAAGTTAAAGCGTTCAAGTATTTAGGATCAGTTATTGAGATGGAAGGAGGATGTTGTAAAGACGTTCAGTCGAGATTGAATGCCAGTTGGGCAAAATGGAAAGAGGTTAAACCTGTTCTAAACGATAGAAAGCTAGCCATGAATTTAAAGGCCAAGGTATATACATCAATAGTTAGACCCGTCATGACTTACGGATCAGAATGTTGGTGTCTGAGAAATAATGAAAAGAAAAAGCTAGAAGTGTCGGAAATGAAAATGCTGAGAATGATGCTGAACGTTACGAGAAAAGATAGGATTAGAAATGAAGAAATGAGGCATAGAACAAAAGTGACGACGAGTGTTGTAGATGTAATGGAAAGAAACAAGATGAGATGGTATGGACACGTGCTAAGAAGAAAAAGCGATGAAAAAATAAAGATAGCGTACGATGCGCCTGTACAAGGAAAGAGAAAAAGAGGAAGGCCAAGATTGAGATGGAGGGATGATTTGAAAAGGTCCATGGAAAAATTTGCATTGAAAGAAAGCGATGCGAAGGACAGAAACCTATGGAGAAACAGGATCAAGCCATCGACCCCCATTTAGGGGATAAGATGATGAAGAAGAAGAAGAATAAGATTGGAATAAAATTTCCCACATCCTTTAGAATATGAGAAATTGAAAAAATTGCGATTTTAAAGAACTTCAAGCACATATGTGCAGCACCATATTCTAAATTCGAAAGAAAAATGTCAATTGAATTGTGTATGATATGAAAGATGTGTTAGAAGTGGTTGTGATAGGAAAAGTTTGATTTTGGAATTTTTTTAATTTGGCTCAAATTTGACATGATATACCGTCCTACCTATACTTGCAATGCAATCTTGGTTGAAAAAGCCCAATGAAAATATAATACTTCACAACACCATTATATTCCAATGTTTATTTAATTTTCTTCAAATATATAATGTAACATCTTAAATTTCGATAACTAGTAATGGTTATAGGGATATTTTTAGTTTATAAAAATTACAAATTTTGATGTAATGTGACAAAATTTAATGATTTCCCTATCCTTTCAATGCAAAATTTGGTTGAAAAGGGTACCGGTAAAAATATACGTGTCTTCATTTGTTTTCAGAAAAAAAGCCATCTTCTTTTGCCATGAAACTAGTTAGGAAGATTTTCTAAGTACACATTACACATATTGCTATCTTACAAATTAAAACTAAATGACTCCTATACTAACCCAAGCGTTTTCCATGAGTTTACATTGGTTTAAGGATTGTTTCGATTTCATGGCCTCCATCAATACTGTTCTAAACTCACAACTTTAAGGAAGATTTTTTCATATTCAATTTACTTTGAAAAAAAATCATAAGTTATTTGATATTTGTTTATTTGTGGGTTAGTGCACTTTTTTGTTTCAAAGAAAACCCTTAAATAAACTTCGTGATTTTACATTATTGTTTTCCCGTCTTCAAGTATCAATAGTTTAAAAAGCTTTCCTATACTTTACGTTTTATACAAAAGTTTTATATGGAAGAAATTATCGCAACTTTATATTTAGTAAAGCATTAAAAAAATAGAAATTGTCAATTTCTTAGAGACAGTATCAAGTATAATACCTCAAAAATGAAAAATGTATTTTAATTAATAATAAGTAAATCGTAAATTTTTTTAGCCCAATTAAATGGCAAATCGAATATGTTTAAATAGTCAACTTAAGATGGTGTATCAAGTTAACTAACTTTGTAACGTTTAATACCAAGCTTATTTACGTTAACTCTGCCTTTAGCATGTTTATAAGCGAGAGAAATGAATTCTATCATCTGCGTAAAACTCTCGAACGAATAGAATGTAAACTAGAGGTGGAGAAACTACGGTTTCGGAGCAGCATGCAGCCTTCTAAAGTTTTTTATGCTCATTCACTGTTCGTTTACTATCATTGATGCACATTTTGATCGGCTGAAATATTTTAGATATTTATACTTAAAAAAACAATACTATCACTGATTGGTTAAAAGTACTTTAACTAAAATGGTCCTTTTTTCCTTTTTCTATTCCAGTTTTTTACAGGTGAGTGTATTTTAATTTTTGAAGAACGAAGTTTCTTTTGTAATTATCATTTTAACTGTATTATACAATTTTAATTTTAATCTCATTAATATTATTTCCAGATGCATAAATAAATTGACCTTAAAAATTAAAACTTTGATGAAGAAACACAATTGCTTAAAAGACTTTAAATTTGAAATTTAGCTTTATAATTTCACAAAAGCGTATCGTTTGTTTCTTTAAAACTTGTCTTGCCCATTCTAAATATTGGCGTATTTACTTTTCTTACGTGTGAATTTTTAGATACGAGCCTTTCACGAAAAAGTTCTTCCGCCCCTGGTGTAAACGAAAACCGATGAAGAAGAAAGCATCTTTTTGGATATGAAAATCAAATTCTAAAGTGTGGAAGTCCTCACCAAAGAATTTTGGGTGAATTAAAGCACCTGAAATAGTTATTAAGTTTTCTGGGTGCTCTTACTACGCTTGTGGGCAACTCTTTTTAAAAAAATAAACAAACTTACAGATGCTATTAGTAATATGAGAGACATCAATTAACAAGCTACAGAAATCTCATTGCTTTAATAAAAGGATACTGGCTTCCCTGAATTTTTTGCTATTAAAAATGACCAAGTAAATCATAGATAGACTTTCTCTTTGATTAAATAAGATAGCACTCCTCCTTAAAAATATACTGACACGTTGGAATAAATATAAAAAAATGTTGGTATGCATTTGAGGCACGCAGTCCTTAAAAGTTTCGCCATCACTGGGCTATATACTACTCATGTTTCATTTTCATAAGCCAGTAAATACGAGATAAGTCAAAAGACTTTATTGAATATTTATTAAATTCAGATAAAAACTGCACATAATCTTCTCCTCTCTATTTTTGGATTATTGGTATTAAACTGGTTATAAATACAAATATAGTGTGCCGTCAAGCGTTCTCTTCGTGTTACGACACTGCCTTCCCTAGCCTCACGCAAGAACGACCCTAGAACCCATTTGAGATAGAATGGAGAGCATTCTATTTTCCATACATATACCGGCGTGCGTAAAACAACGCACACACTAAGCGACAATGGATAAAGATAGGAGGGATATAAAATAGGAAGTATCGATCATGATTACCTCCTGCTCAACCATAGGTTCACAGATGGGCTCGCTCACAACTTTTTTCGGAGCTTCTTGAGAGCGATGGAGAGGCGGAGTTTTGGAGTCTCGGGATTTCGATATTTCGCTGCACATCTCTAAGCACAAAAATGAACATGAAAGGTAACGAGCAAATACGAATTAATTGAAAAAAAGTCAGTGACGAACTGCGCTTATAACAAACTTTCAAGAGGAAGGAAACTATTTTGCCATAACCGAATCAGAAAAGATGATAAAATCAAATTTTTTATTATAAATTTTATTATATTCCAATCAAAGCATTAATTGATTGTGATTTTTGCCATGTGTAAAATTGATAGATACACAGTCAAGCCTGTAGGCAAAATCGAATAAACTGAACCAGGATTAATTTGGTAAAATTGAAAGTGGTTGTTATAGACAAGTGGTGGATCGTTAAAGTGGTAGTTTGACTCTTGCAATAAAATAATTTTAACTTGGAGAATAAAAAGTTTGGTTTAAAATTTTACTCATATTATCTGAGAAATTTATAACGAGACTGTGATACAAAAGATTTAACGTTTAGTTCTCAATAATGGAAAATTCGCATAAACCAATTTGGCTACAGGTAGATTATTGACTTGAAATGGTACTAAAAATAACTGCCATGTAGGTATTTTACTTTGAACAAAAAAGTGCTGAGTTATCTTTATCATTATTAAAAAAATTTATGACTATTTTTAGTAAATAACAAAAAAAAATTAAAATTCAAAAACATAATCGGGATGAAAGTTTTGTAACTTCGAAATATCACATGTAAAATTTGATGAAATGTGTTCAAATGAAAGATTAAAATAAAAAAGTCTACAATATTTTATCCAAATTAATAACAAAGTTAAATAGAAAGTAAAGTTATAAATGAGAACAAATTTTTGAAATTTTAAAACAAACATTGAAATACCTCAAAAAATTAATGTAAATAAAATTAATTTTTTTTTAAATACAACTACAATAAATACTAATCTATCAGAGAGCCAGTTTTTTTTTGGAAATCATATTTTTAATAAAAAAAATTGAAGAGAGAGTAATTTGGGATATAGAAGAAATTACTTTATCACAAAATATCCTTTGGAGATTTTACAATACACGAGTCGATTGGATAAGTGCCCTTCTGTACGGTTTTTTTCGGAAAAGATCAAAGATGTTTATTCGGTTAGGTTAGCGTTAAAAGATGAATGCTCAAATCGAAGTATGCATTAAATTTGGAATATTTAAAAATAAGAAAAAGTTGATAATGATTTGCAGATGTATAGAAGTCATGGATAAAATGATATCTCGCGAGATGATTTATACTTCTTATCATTGGGTGAAAAACGAAATAGTCATTGCCTTCGTTAATTTCAAAAAAATTGACCTCGTTATCGTTATTAACAAAAAATTCATTGACGAAAATAGCATTATTTTCCCAACTCTAGTGCACTATACTGGATAAATATAGACGCTGATCGAATTCAAATCAAGAAGATTCGCCATATCCAAAATTTTGTTATAACCAGCTTCGTTATGAAATTTTTTTAACATATATCATCATCATCATCATCATTCATTGAGTTTGTTTCAAAATTCAGCCTTGAAAAAAAATAAATGATAAATCAGGTAAATATAAAAAACTATAATTTTATTTTTTAAACATTGGATACATCATAATTAAATCTTTAAAAATAGCTAAAAATTATAGAATTAGATAAAATACTAGTAGAACCTGGCATTACTTCATGCAATAACAATGTGGTAGACAAAAATATCAAGCATGAACATACTCAAGCAAGTTTCATCTTAGATTTCTTTTTGAAGCAATTCATTTTTAATATTTGAAAATAGTTGGCATGAGTGAAGAACAACAGATCAGGGGGGCTTGCTTTCAAGGAGCATTTTCAAAAAATGAATTATATGATCTTTACCATGATTTTCATCATATGTCTTAAAATGCTGAAATTAATGAAAGGGAAACTGCTGCAAGATGTTCTCTTAACAATGCTAATATGCAGAAAAGTAGAATGGGAAAGCAATTCTTTATAAATTTAGAAAAAATTTGAAGCAGCTAATGCATTTGAAAAAATTAATGCGTACAAATGGAATAAACACTCTTCTTTGATCATTTGTTAAAAGTTTCAAGTAAAAAAAGATTAGAAAATTGATAGTGTAAACATGCAATATACCTTTTCAATCTTGTGATCGTGAGAGTTGTTAGGGTTTAAAAAAATGACGCAGAGTGATTTTTCATCCCATTTTTTGTTTCCATATTATTAGCAAATGAACACATGCTGATTCTTCTTTTACAAAGTAATTCAATTAGCAAATAATTAAGGAGGAGAAAAGTAAAAAGTTGGCATTCACGAAAAAAAGCAAAGGTTTTTTAATAAAGTAATATGCAGATTAATCGCTGAATTTTCATACGAAA
The DNA here is from genome assembly GCA_030549495.1 of Nectonema munidae. Classification (NCBI taxonomy): domain Eukaryota; kingdom Metazoa; phylum Nematomorpha; class Nectonematoida; family Nectonematidae; genus Nectonema; species Nectonema munidae. The sequence goes on along the minus strand of JAUIRK010000143.1, from coordinate 22,331 downwards.
AACATTTTCTTAAAAATGGAGAGTAACGTGTAAATGTTTTTATATGCGACAAAAAGTGAATGAAGAAAGTTGAGATTAATACTTACAAAAGTAAAGATAACAATACAATTTTTATCTTTGCAAATTTTAAAAATTTACGCAGACACAGTTCGAATTTAACAAAAAGTATGCAAAAATTATAGGCAAAGCTTTTATGCCGTAAAAGGATGACATTTGACCGAACGGACATTTGATCGAATAAACATTTAGAATAGATTTTAGAAAGTGAAAAATAGTCTAATATCATCAAATAATTTTCTAAAAATCGTGAAATATGGTAAATGTTAAAATGTTATCTTTAAAAGTCCTATTTGAATATGCTCTCAAAATCAGCCAATCACAAAGGAATACACTTTAGAAAGTAAATCATTGGTTAATAAGAAGCACATTCAAATGGATACCTTTTAGAAAACAACATTGAGTATATTAGAAAATTAATAGTGAATCACAATTCCTTTATTTCTAAACTTATCTTTGAAAATGGAACATAAACACACAAGTAAATAAATCGGGGAAAAAGTAAAGACCAATTTTATGTAAGAATCGTTCAACCACCACTTGAAAATAAGAAAAAGAAAAAATATTTTGTCGTCTTTATAGTTATTAATGTTGGAAGATAAAGCTGGCTAACCTTCAGCATCATCCGCGTTTTTGCAAAACTACAAAAGACAACAAAAAGGCATCGGTAACATACAAGGAATTGCGTTTACCACACATACTAAAAGAGAGCAAACGGCATGGGCTTAGATTTAGTTAAATGAGAATTCAATGGATGAAGTAAACTGGATTGCAAAGTCGTAGCGAAAATATCTAACTCCGACTACTAGTACTTGCAAAAACACGACTCCTACGCCAAACACTCAAAACTCAATAAATTGAACGCCAACTCTTCACTTCCGACTTGGACCAAAGAAGGAACGCACTCCGACTTCTATATTTTATTAGATAGCGACTCCGACTACTACTCGTTTAATATTTCCGATTCCCGACTCGGGATCCGTCTATAAAAAAATTCCAAAGCTCCTTAAAATAAATAGGCATTCCGCACCTCCTACGATTTTTCCCAAGACGTTGTCAGTTTTATTTAAATTTTGGATACGAAATGTCTTCGTAACGAAATGCCTTGAACTCAAAAGAGACATATATATTAGAATAGATTTACAAACAAAAAGATACAAATTACGATTACAAAACTCACTGAATAAATTAAATACATTATAATTAAAGATTTAACCATACTTTTAACACTTCCAATCCTATGGGAGATCAGTGTTCCATAAAATAAAAATCTTCTGATTTAACGCATCTAGGAGGGAACAAAGCAAACGACTTTAGCAATTCCCAGGCCCGTCGATAAGGGGGAGGGGGCATTGCCTCCCTGGATTTTTTTTTTGCCTCCTCTGAGTGTCGTTAAAAAATTTATATCTTATTTATTATAACAGTTGTCTTCGCAAGTTTTAATATCTTACTCATTTTTCTATCGCCTTATCCAGCCTTCATCAACGATTATACTTCAGAAGTCACAAAAGAAGAATATATGCATGAGTTTAGTTTGAGAAAAAGACTAATCCTATTTTGAAATTAATATTTAATGAAATTTTTGAGAATAAAAATTTTAATTTTATGACAAAAATTTAATAATGTGATTTGCTCCCCCCCCCTACAACATAACTGTAGCGACGGGCCTGGCAATTCCTATTTAAATTACATTGAATGTAAAATTTCATCCGCGTTCCCTTTGGCTTAAATCAATTAATTTATATAAAAACTCATTAAAAAATAAGAAGGTGATTAGTTATCCAAAATCTGGGCCTCAATCATCGTTCATCTTTCTCAATGAGTTTTTATAAAACTCAGGGCAAAAGATTCGTATTTAATGTAATGGTAAATTTCAAAAAAACCTTATTATGTTTAGCAATGTTCAAAAACTGTTCTCACGCTTTGCTGAATTTGCGTAAAGTGATATCTTGTTAACCCTTTGAGGCATAGATTTTCTAAAATTAATTAGAAAACGTATGTCTGAAAGGGGTAAGCAGACAATTTTTATTCTATGGGATAATAGTGTGCCATTGTGCCTGAAAGGGTTAAACGAGATTTGTCTGGACTTTGTATTAGAAAAAGCTGTAAAAAATTTCTAAGTTATATTGCCTAGCTCATATATGTGATGTTCTGTATAGATTCATTTTTACACTAACCAAAGCTCACTTTAAGCTGATTTGGCCTATTACTTCCAATTAGGTAGAAGTCTTAGGTGCACCCATCACATCATATGGAAAAGAGATTGCTGCACTTGAAATTGTTTTATAGAGGAGGGTAAAAAAGACAAGCAAAATATTCAAAGCTACCTGTCCTTACCTTTTCCCCTGATTTTTTAAGAAATAAAGTAAATATTTTCAACCAATACATCACGATAAAGCGTTAATAAAAGCATACACTTAAAAAGGTTTCTAGCTAATTTTATCGTGTCCGGGCATTTGGCCGAAAGACACCTGACCGAATGGACATTTAGCCGAACAGACATTTGACCGAACCGACATTTCACCAAACGGACATTTGACCGAACAGACATTTGACCGAACGGACATTTGATCGAATAAACATTTAGAATAGATTTTAGAATTAAGAATAAACATTTAGTATAGTTAGAATATTGTAGTTTTAGAGTTAGTGTTAGCATAGTTAGAATATTGTTAGTTTTAGAGTTAGTGTTATCATAGTTAGAATATTGTTAGTTTTAGAGTTAGTGTTATCATAGTTAGAATATTGTTAGTTTTAGAGTTAGTATAGTTAGAATATTGTTAGTCTTAGAGTTGGTGTTAGTATAGTTAAAATATTGTTAGTTTTAACGTTAGTGTTAGCCTAGTTAGAATATTGTTAGTGTTAGTATAGTTAGAATATGTTTAGAGTTAGTTTTAGTGTTAGAATATTCTTAGTTTTAGAGTTAGTGTTAGAGTTAGTATAGTTATAATATTGTTAGTCTTAGAGTTGGTGTTAGTATAATTAGAATATTGTTTTCACGTTTGTCCGGATACCAATTTTATCATCATGTATTCGCTTATGCATAGGGATTTTAATTTATACATCTAAGGAAAGCTTTGCGACTTGTCAGCCTTTCCAAAGTGTTAAGTATAAGATTTACGTAGATATACATATATTTAACCTTATATGTTCTCATGGATATCTTTCAGTACACTTTTCCATATTTCAATTGAATACGCTTTATTTGTGATAACAAATTTCTCAATAAAGTTGATCTGATCTAGTGTAAATGGAACGACGGAGTTCTCAAAGCCAACCATGATAAGTTCAGAAATGAAGAGAAAAAACGCTCAATATGCTTTAATACTTTCAATGCAAAAAGAAATTAAGATATATACACATATATACACACGAAAAGACATTTTCTTAAGGACGTCTAAAAACGAATTATCAATTTATCATGTGACTTACGCGTTTCAAGATCGTTTATTGAAATCAGGATGCAAATCTTAGCTTAGTTTTTATTTAAAGTAAATCACCTGAAGTGGGATGGATGCGATCTTTTTTGTTGAACAAAGAAGAGACTATGTCGTTTGATTGGAAAAATAAGATTTCTGTTCGCACTTATAAGTCCAGCGAAAAGGCAGATGTAAAAAACTCTATAAAATAGTACAAGGTTAAGCGATGCCCATATTTTTGCTTGTACGCGCCAAATACGCATTTATCATTATTGTCTTGTGCAAACTTGATGGTGATGATGAGATGGGGAATCAAAATATAACAGATATTCTATTTACCCTAATAGTCGAAGGGTCAGTAGCAAATCATTCTTAAACGACCAATCCAATTCTTCCCAATTAATCCTAAAAGGGCTTATTTGACCTACATTAAGAGATCACCCGTACTTTTGATAGCTCTCAATACACATTTGACTCAGGGGCGCACATCTGGGGTGGAGTAGCTTTTCGCTCCACATTAAATCTTATATCATTAAAAGACTTGTTTGGGTTGTGGGTAGACTTTTCATATTACTTACTTTTTTTCAAAGTTGCGTTTCAGACACAAATTCTTTTAAAATAAATTGTAAAAATTATCAAAAAAGTTTGCCTCCTCATTCCCAATAAAGGATTTGCACCAGTGGCTTAAATATATATATATATATATATCATTTTAGATATAGTTAAAACAAACACAAACTTTATTCCAATGCAGTTAATGCTGAATTTATTGCATGTATTTATGCCGGAATCAACAATATGAAAAAGATACAAATTGATAAAAAAAATTTTACGAAATGACATTATTAGTCGTTCCTGTAAAAATCGCTAAAAACACCAACATCGACTTCTCTAACACATTCTCATTATTGAAGATTTATAACTTTTTTCACAAATGATTAATACCACTGAAACTATAATTATATAATTACAACGTTATCATAGCCGGATAAACATAGTTTTAAGTTACTAATCTATTTAACAGCATTCCATTTCCAAGAACAAATATCAAATCAAATACACAATAAAATCTAGAGAAATCGTAACACTATGCATACCTCTAAGACATATGTATGTTTACAAAAATAAAAGTGTTTTGTGTATCTTAAAAAGTGCCATCATACAAAAGTAAACCTGTTTAATATCAAAAAATAAGTATTCATTTTTCGTGTATATCATTTCAGTAGACCTACGTTCAGGACAGGTTAAAACCGCTCCTAATGGTTCAGTTCGGTTTTTAATTTAGTTGTTGGGTCCGATCTAGTCCGTTTTAAACTATAGACGGTCTAGTCCAGGCCGGGTCTGGATATTATGAACACCAGACTGATTCGAACCCAACTTTAAAGAAGTCTACTTGTCAAAACTAAGTTCCACTACTTTTTTGCCTTATGTGCATATCATTGTGCACATAACACAAGTTATTCTGATGAGAGAAACGTTATTTAATATAGTGGAAATTTTTATTAATATTTCAATTTTTGAGAATGAGTTATTCACATCATTTTTGAAACAAATATGTTTCGTTTATCTACATATGTTACACATGTTGTGCTAGTCACTGACCTAAAGTCGACGTGATAACAGCATAGATCTAAAAAAATTAAAAAAATATTTAATCTAATAAAGAAGAAAAAAAATTTTTACAAGAAAATTCAAGAGTGAAACATCTTTGAATTGGTCACATAATAATCAATACTATTTGTCTATTATGAAAAGGTATTTTTGATGAAAATGTAATTATACTGTCACTTTCAAGAACTGTAGGCTTCATCGACTCTATTCTACATCAATGGGTTAAAGTTAGCTACATATCAAGTAATTTTCAAAGAAATTGAGATATGCACGAAATAATAATTAGATTCTAATTTTTAGTAACTAGTTTTCACACATATTCCACTAAATCACAGTTTTGAAGGTAAGAAGAATAAATCTGTCATGAATGAAAAATATCACACTAATATTATTATTAGTAAAAAAGAGTAAGGAGAATATTTCCATAATAATGATACGTTAAAATTGTTTTCCTGAACCCAAAGCCAGTCACGCCTTTTCTAAACATTGATTCAAAGTTTCAGAAAACTCAGGATGCCAAAAAAAAGTATAGGCATGTTTTAGAAAGAGTAGTGAAGAATATGGATAAAAAGTGATAACTTGAAAACTTAGAAATATCTGCATTGCGAACGGTCGAGCTGAGAAAGTTCTCTTTCTTTTCTTGTGAAGGAGGAGCATGATCTTTCTTCTCGCTCTCCTGACGATTTCGTTGTCGGTCGCTGTGTCGAGAACGAGAATGGCGTCGCTTGGGTGATGACGCCTTCTTTTCTTTATGGCTGGAGTGAGAGTGGTGAGATGACTTAGCGGATCTCTTGGGACTGTGGTGGCGATGATGCTTTGGGGAGGATGGGCGGAAAGTGGGCGTGTATGGGTGATACTTTTTGGATGCCCTCTTCGTATCATATCTGTCGTGGAGAGAGGAGGATTTGTTGCTCCTCGAAGCTTCTGAACTTCGCTCCTTGGATGAATACTTAGATTTTGAGGATGGTGAATGGGATCGGGAGAGACGATCCCGTTTTCGGTGCTTCATAGCTGGAATTCACAATATACTATAAACACATTTTTAAATTATTACACACAGACAGAATTACACGAACACATGCATCCACAGAGCAAAATACAAAAAGTAACTCTTGCACACACACAGACAAAGACACACAGAAAAACGAACAGAGACACACACACGAGAATAGACAAGCACACAAACAAACACATAGATACACATATACAAATATAGTGGGGTATTGAGAATGGGGTGGGAGGGGGGGGGGGGGGGGGGGGAGACATTGAGCAATAGCCCTCCTTCTTAAAATGAAGTATCGATCTTTTATATTTGTTTGCCTTCCAGTGTATTTGAAATAGTTACTTTTGTAAATAGATACAGTAATACCTCGCCACTTCCGCGGTTCAAGTTTCGTCGGTTAGTTCATTGCAGATTTTTCATAAATATTCATCGAAAAAAATAAAAATTCAAAAATTTTCTATTCCTTTTCATTTTTTTCAGAATTTTCATTCCTCTCCGATCTTCTTCCCTTGTTGTATCTCCCCACTTTCGTTTAAGCTGCTAACGGTGTCTCCCCTATCTCAAAATTAACATTTCGTTAAGCCCTTACAATGCCTCCTAAGCGCCCTGCCCCTGCAAAAGATTCCTCTAGCGAGCCCAAAAAGAAGAGGAAGATGATGACACTGAGTGAAAATGTCAAACTTTTAGATATGTTAAAACAGGGCAGAAGTTATGCCGCGGAGACACGCCATTATAGAGTGAATAAATCGAGAGTTCTCTATATCAAAAAAGACGAAGCAACATCCGCAAAACTGCTATAATAATATTCAATAAAGAAGCAAAACGTGTGGTAACTCCGCGTAATAAGAGAATTGTGAAAATGGAAGCTACATTAGGGCTGCGGAAAATAACGGGAGTTTGGACACTATTATGATTAGAATCAAAGGCCAAATCTCTCTATGATCAAATTTTGCCAGATGACGATGACGAAGGAGATGCTGAAGAAGCCGCTGAAGATGATCCTCGCAAACCTAAAGCCAGTAATAGCTCTGCCACGAGTGATTCGTCTCCTTCGAGACGAGGCTTTACAGCCAACAAGGTTCGATAAATTTCAAAAGAGATAAGGCCTCTCTTAAACTCATCAGTAACTAATTAATATAAAAGTTCAGGTGGAATTTGAAGGTTACAAATATTATCTGAAAAAGGAAACATCAAGTTTTTTATTTCCTGAGCAAGTTTTTAACATCGACGAGAGAAAAGTAGTGAAAAAAGAGGTTATTTAGTGTTAAAATGAACAAATCACGAGCTTGATTGATATTACCTCCTCTATTATTCCTTAGGTAAGCGGAAAAAGATCATCGTTCCTCATAAAATTTTCCACCAATAAAATACAATATTTGATTTGCATTATTGACACGGGTGGAGGGAAAACGATGATTTAAAATTTTAATGCTTGAGATAAAAATTATGCGGATACATTATACCCTGCTAGAAAAAGAGGATAAAACGTTCAGAAAATAGGGGGAACTGTGAAAAAATGAGATTAATTAAAAGTGACTACTTTTAAGGCAAGCGCTTATTGAAGAGAATTGTGTGCTGTTCTGGTATTCTTCAGAGGAGGAGAGGAAGAAGAAATATCAGTGAGAGGTGTGCAAGAGAAATTAAATGTCAACGCGATAAGAGAGGAGAAACGAAAATTGACAAATTTGCGCAGACATCCACTGTAAGTTTTGCGACTATGCGAATTTTGGTCACTTAATACTTTTTATTCCTAAAATAGAAGATGATATGCAAATAATTCGTGAAAGGGAATATTCGTGAAGCTATTGTTTGTGCTATCATGAGTTTGTAGATAATCGTTTATAAAACCTTTTTAAGGCCTACTAGATTTTTGAAAACGAAACGTGGATATCCTTTACAATGAGTTTTTATATAACTCATCGCAGACAACTTTTACTTTGTAGACACTGATCATATATGAAGAAGTAAGTAAGTACAAGTATGGACACGCTTTTATGTACATTCTAGCTTTTATGTTTTCAAGAAGATAGTCTTCATCACCCTATATATTGAATATGCATACAAGACGTAGTTAATTCTTATATATATATATATATATAATAGATGTTTAATAGGTGTTAAGTATATAGTATAAGAAATGATATAAAATAAAGGGAGGCATCAGCTTAACTGATTATAATAATAGATCTATGAATGAAATGATATAGAATAGAAGGAGACATCAACTTAAGTAATTACAATCATTTTTTTACAAATAAATACCTAGTATCTTGGTGAAGCTCTGTATGCATATATAATGCTGCAGGAGCTTGTAGACCTATCTATCTACACCAGTGCTTCCCAAATGGTGCGCCCTTGAAGATAGCCAGGCGCGCCATGAAAGGTAGCCATATGAACCCTAAGATTCCATCTAGATCAGCGATCCTTAACAAGGGGTGTACACACGCCCAAGGTGTGAGAGAGAACATAACAGGGGGTGCGAGAAACGACCAAATAGTGGACAGCCCCACCCCACTATTTATCTCCTTATAGGTATGTATTATGTATATATTTTCAATTTATACAACTCTTACTTTTGCATATGTTGTCTATTATTATTCATTTCTCCCATTTGCTTTATTCGCACATCAATTATTTGTGTTATCATTCAGAATGTGTATATAAAAAGTAGTCTCTAAAAAATAAATGCTTATTTCATGATACTTCTAATATTTTTTATTTAAAAATTTTATGACCGATTTTTTCAAATCAATAACAATGCGGCGCCACAAAGTTTCAGTTATTTCATAGGTGCGACATAGGGTAAAAAGTTTGAGAAGCACTGATATATACCTTTTATTGGGGGCGTGAGTACTAGGTTGGTTGGTTGGTTGGGTATTAGGTTTCGATAACTCTAGGTCTTGGGTTCGATCCCCCAGCAAGCCTACTTTCTCATAGTTCGATACAAGCGGCACAATTGTGCCTTCTCGATGAAAACACCCCACGGTACCTTTACCTCACCCTCCACATATTTTTAGAGGCTGATAACTTTTTTCCTAAAAAATTAAATGAGCTGAAATTTTGAAAGTTAAGAACTTTAGGGTAAATCTCAATAAAAAATTTCATGTGATTTGAAAGACTCTAGGATATTTATTTTTCACTTCAGATAAATTTTTTAGTTAAAAATTTATCTCAATCACTGAGAAATATGAATGTTTGTGTGAGCATCCTTTTACTGTATTTTATTGAGTTTTAATTTTTTAACATTAGAACAATATTATTTTATTGGTTGCAGATGCCTGGAAAAATCCCAACTTGTATTTAAATTCTCGTTGCAATGCATAACTCACTCAGAATATTTTGTTTAATGTTTAAGGTGCAATATCTTTAAATGCATCTTCAGGAGTAACACTAAACATGTTGATTGATTGAGAGGTATTGACACCACTAAACACTTTAAAGTTTTTTAAAATTCAAATTAAATTTTGAATTTTTTAGTTTTTTTAACCCAAGCAAATCAACATTAAAAATGGCGTAGAAAAGACGTCATAAATTTAAAATTGGAGCATGATTCAAATGATGAAGCTAGTTGTAGTAAGTCATAAAGTTTATAAAAAAAGAGATTTCGAGTTCTGCAAAATACAAAGTATCATTTAAAAGTGAATGGAAAGTGACTTATCCTATAAAAGAAGTTAAAACAAGTTCACGTTTCAACGTGTTCCATGTGGTAAGAACTTGAGTTACAACCATCACGCTCTTAAAGATGTCAAAAAACACTGTAATAAACCATCGCATCTACCAGCTCAATCAATCATCATGGAAAAAGAAAGGTCCTCTTGTTTTTCCTTCACTGGAGATACAAAAAGCTTATTTAAAAAAAGATCTTGAATGCAGAAGTAATGCTGCCCATCTTTATAGTTTAGGCATAATGTGAATATAACAACTTATCAAAGCTAAACTTTTTAAAAATATTTTCCTGGCAACAAAATTTTTTCTAGTCCGCATGCACAAAACAAAGAGGTTTTCTATACGCGGTGTTGCCATTTTTTAAGTGTTTGAGCATTGCAAAAGCAATTCATTTAGTATTGGACATGAGGGTTCGTGACACAGGTAAACAAAAAATGAACTCAATTGTAGTCAGAATATTTGATATCAACCAATCAAGGAAGATATCTGAGCATTTTTACAGTGTGTGTCTAAGCGAAGGTGAAGATGCTGAAGACGCATTTAAAAATTTTGAGCTGATTAAAAGTGTGTTTGAGGCAGATGGAATACCTTGGCAAACGTGCAAGTTTAAGTGTTGACAATACTAATTCAATGTATAGAAAACACAATTCAATGGCATCAAGATTTTTGAGGAAAAATTCGAACACATTTATTGGTTGTTGACCTTCGCATGGTCCACATTGATTCAAATACTGTTAATAATGAATTTGGCAAATTCATTGGGACCAACGTGGAAGGAGTGTGTATGGATTATTATTATTATTATTATTGGTTTAACAAAATCACAAAGCTTAAAGGAAAACTATTAGAATATTTTGTCTTTTGTAACCAAGAATATCAGATCGTTTTGAAGCACCTTTCTGTAAGATTCCTTGGAAAAATCAAGTCTTGAAAAATTCCTCACCTTGAGATTTTACTTAAGTGAACATTTTAGTGATAAGTGTTTCAGGAAATTGTCTTATTAATGATTCAATGAAGTGAGCTCTATTTTTACACAGGCAGTAATTTCTATATTTATAAATTTCTTCTTCAACTGAAAGAACCAGCAATGCATATACTTAAATCTTACATGGAACATCTTAAAAAAATTGCCAATAAATGTAAACGTACCGTGGGGTGTTTTCATCGAGAAGGCACAATTGCGCCGCTTCTATCGAACTATAAGGAAAGGAGGCTCGATGCGGGATCAAACCCAAGATCATGAGTTATCGAAACCCAGTATTTAACCAACCATACTTACTCACGCCCCCATGAATCATACATACAAGTAGTAATTTTAGGACACTTATTCTTTATTTTATGACACTATGCTCGTGGATCCTAAAATAATATATCAGGAGTTTTAACAAAAGCATTGCTTAAGAAATTGCTAAAACAAAAAAAAGTTTGACCAATTTCATGAAACAGTTTAGCTTTATTATATCGATGAACTTTTATATATTTAAAAGAAATTTCTAATGAATGGAAAAAGTATATACAAAAGTTCATGAATTGATGTCATTCGAAGAGACAAAGCTAAGTGATGTTAGGAAGAGTTCTTCATTGACATACTCAACAGGCATGGGGATTTGGAAAGAAAATATCCGACTCCTTCGATGCCGACTCATAGTGCTTACAGCAATCCAACTCCGACCCCAAGACCTTAACCCATTAAGCCCCAATGTTCCCATTTGGGAACATAAGTAATTTCATCTTCGTCTGCTTTTTTCAATGACTTGGAATATAAATCGTCTGCGTTTTTTTAAATATCGTCTGATTTCTATGGTACTTAATGGGTTAAAAACTTAATAAATTCAACACCACCTCTTCGCTTCCGATTTCAAATAAAGAAGGGACACTCCGTATCCTTATAAAAATGAACAATTATTTTCTTTATTTAAAATACTTAAAAACAGCATTCGACTTTAGCTCCAAAATTTTATTAGATAACAACTTCAATGCCTTTAAAATCTCGGACTCCAAAGACTCGCGAAACCAACTAACCCAACCCTGAACTCAAATAAGGAAACTATTAAAAATGGTAAATTTAACAATATTTAAAGAAAAAAGAATAAACTAAAAAATTCTGCTAAAGTAGAAGTTATTGATGATATTGACGCGGATGACAAAAACACTGTTCACTATCGGAATTATGTTTTATGGCATTACATTCACAAACTCAAAGTTTCTGAAACATCAACAAGCAGATTTAAAATGACTCCTCGCGTTGTCTTAGGCAGGGTTCTGGACTCGGAAAAAAATAATAACAACTTATAATTATAATTTTCCTACTTCAACTCCATCTATCTGTAATTTTGTGGCTGCAAATACATTTATGTATATTTTTAACACTGATGACTCTACCTATTTATAATTATACGACTCTTTAGAAGTTTATAATTATGCAACTCTGTACTTTAAATTATGTAAAATGGATTTAGAAACATCAGTTTTAAATTAATAACTAGTTAGTTTTTAATCCCTAACTAATGTTAAAAATGTAATGACATGCACCATATTTTAAGGTCATTTGTGAATGTCCATTTTAGATCTTCATTGAAAGATATCCTGAACTATACACACTTCGGCTTAATGTTGCAGGGCAAAATGGTTGATTTATTTTCTTCAATATAATTCATTAAAATGTTTTTTACTCGTTTGTATTTGTAATTTAATCTCTTACTTAAGATTTTAAATTGTCTATAACCTTTTTATCTAAAGCAATGGTTTTCAACAACGGCCATGAGGGCCAACTTCTTGTTTTGTGGCCCACAAAGCAAATTTGCAGGAAAAATACACTAACAATAGCATATTAAAACAATCAAAATTTCGCAAATTTATAGATTTATTACTTATGAATAATATAATTTAATAATTTCATGTTCTATATATATGCAGAAATTTGGATTTAGTTTAAGTAGCTAGAATAATATTTCAGAGTTAATTAAAAAACGCTTTTTATAAAAAAAAAACCAATTTTATGCTTTTGATGCGACCCTCTAGTGCAATGTTGATTCTTAATTTGGTCCTTTGTTAAAAAAAAGTTGAGGATCACTGATCTAAGCCAAAACAATAATATTTATCCTAAATTATTATATTATTTTTTCCCAAAAACTGTATACTTATAAACTGAGCTTTATTCCTTTACGAGATATATGAGTAATAAAGAGTTCATTCTTCAATTTTATTGAATTTTTCAGTCTTTTCCATGGGGTTTAAAAACATAGAGTTAGACTAAAATAATAAAGGTTTTATATGTTGCAATTTTGTAACGTTGGGCACTAAAGAGTATGAACGAATTTATTTTTTAATCTAACAATTATGAACGTAAACTATTTTTAAAATCGCAGTCGGTGTAGCGATAATCTTTGACTCCCACTTATATCCAAAAAGTCCACCGACTCCGTTTCTACAACCCTAGTCTTAGATATTGTTCTTCCATATAGCAATGCAAGTCTTGAACTAAACTATTTAGTACCCTTATCATTTTAGAAATGGAAACACAATCGCAAAAGCAAACATTAGTTATAAGTAGGGAAAAGATAGTTATTGAATCTGTATGGGATGGCGACCAGATTATACAAAAAAAGACATAAAGAATAACTCCTTTTTTGTAGTATTTTAATAACCGATTGATTTATTATAAAGCAATATATAAAAAGCTTATTAGTATATTTAATTCAAATAAGGAATATAATATTAAATAAATAAATTACTTTTAGAGATTAAGAAAAAATTTTAAGAATCATAATAATAAAGAAGGGAATTATTAAAATGGAATTGATCGCTCAAAAAATATAGAAAAATTTTAAAAAAATTATGGAAGGTCTATGATTGCTTAACTTTGATTTATCACATTTGTTAATTATATATACTATTATCATCTTCTTTCTTATATAAATAAGAAAAACAGTCCTACCCTTAAACTTTAATTCAATTTTGCATTTCTCCCAATTTTCATTTCATAAAATTGAAATGGGTGAGTTCTTTACTATTTCATCAATTTTTTTTATTTTTTTTTTCAATTATTCATCACTACAATCATTTAACTTTTTAAAAATTGTATATTTAAATTGTCATCCTCATTAACACATTTATAAGCTTATATAATTGAATGTTCAACTAGTTTCTCATAAAATAACAACATTCTTCAAAATAATACAGTATTCTATGGATCACTGGATAATACGAATAAAAAAGGTATATCAGAAGTTATTTTTTTCAGTAGATATCTCTTATTACCTTACATTATTCCATGCTGCTACATTTGTACAAGACATTAAAGTGTCAAATGTTAGTAAAAATCGAACTATTCATTTAGTGTAATAGTTATTTAACCTTGTTCATTTATACTTTATTTGAATTGCAGTGTATGTAAATAAATTTTCTTCCACTTGTATATTCCAAGATAAATGGGCTGGTCAGCCCAAAATTTATTTGAGAAATGATTGCTAAGGTTGAATAATTTTTTGGCTAGGCTAAGTGTTGAAGTCGGGATTTTTCTGTCAAGTTGTAGGTCCTTGATTATGTTTTGTGAGTCTGTGAAAAAGATTATGTGCTTGAATTTGGATGTAAAGATGATTAAATTATAAATAATGTGGTTACATGATATTAGTAGTGGTTAGGGTTTCAGTTTGATATGCGGAGGTTTTATTGTGTTTATGCATTTCTTGTATGAAAAAGAAAATACTTGCATAGTGATTAAAAAAGGTGCAAGCAGCGGTTGCTTTGTTATGTGATTTTGAGCCGTCGATAAAAATTGAGTGTTGGTGATACGCATCTGAATTGCGTTCGTGTTTGATGGAGTTTAGTGCAAAGATGTGTGGACTATAGAGTATTCGTAAAGTTATGTGGTGCAGGTGTAAAGTGAAAAGCATTTGGATATTTTTTAATTATGTTTTTCTTAATGCGTTTGTGATTGCGAGTAAACATAGACAATTTATTTTGTTGAAATAGGTAAGTGAGTTCTGAAATTAGAGTAAACTTTCTCAATCGAGTGAACCATAGTAGGGTTCCTAAACGGTTATCTAATTGGATCCACATTATCAAACATGCAAGTTTTGAGATTTGTTTTACATACAATGATAAGTAAATGAACATATAGAATGCTACATTAATCTATATTTTCATATGGTAGCTTACTTTGTACTAAATTTAGAGATCAACTTTTTTTTTATCTGATACTCTGGTATTTATATCTGGTTTGGTTTATTCTTTAGTAAATATTTAGGGGCACGTTAATCTAAATAGAATATTTATTTTGCAAAAAAAAATATTTAGGTTAGCCTTAAATCTGAAATATAACGCACATACCAGCAGTAAATTCTATTTAACTAATGAATTGAAAATACAAGACACCTATAAGTATAAATTAATCAATTTTTACCATGATATTATTCATAGTTTTTTTCCAATAGACTACTGGAATAAACTAATGTTTAATTATGAAGTACAAAATTATAATATTCGAACAAAATTTAGTTACTTTCATCCAAGGCTTAAATCAAAAAAATAAGTCTTAAGGCAGAAAATCATAGATTTAATAGAAAACACTGAAAATATTATTATCATAGAACTGTCGCAATTAAATAAAAACTCTTTTAAAAGCTGCATCAAAAATAAATTATCAGAGACATATGATAGACCTTGTACTCTAACAAATTGTTTTTCCTGTTTCACTTTTTAATGTATCACAACAGTGCCCGCGCTAAAGCAAAATTTCAAGGGGGGCTAAAATGGGGCAAAGAAACACATTTGTAAAAAATTTTTCCTATATTACTTTATATCCTATATTACTTTGCTGAAAAGCATGAAGTACTTCTGTATAAAAACCTATAGAAATCTCATATTATACATACACATACACCATCATTTATATAAGATAATTGTGTACAATTTTTGCTTATTTATTTTTCCTTTAAAAAGTGCATGGGGCAAACCCAAAAATTTTAGGGGGGGGGGGGGGGGGGGGCAAGATTAATACAGGGGGCACGTGCCCCAAAATTATATAAGTAGCGCGGGCACTGTATCACAATTAAAACAAACACCCTATATTTTGGCTGTAGAATTTTTCTCTATATAATATGTCAATGTATCATATATAATTTATTATATATCTGTTTATACATATTGTATATTTTTTTTCTCTCTTTAAAAGTATCTCTTGTAAATCAGAGGTCTGGCAAGACCTCGGGGGAGACAACGCGTAAAACTTGCCAGCCTTATTATATATTTAAATGTGTAAATCGTAAAATGCTTAAAAAATATACTTAAAATAAAAATTTTCAAAAAATATTTTACATACATATTGAAAGCCACATTTCAAAAATTCTACCTAAAAGTTCAAAAAATTTAACTTTGAAATTGCAGTTTTATTTCATAAAAACTATATGATTGGTTGAAATGTTTATGTAATATATAATAATAATAATAATAATAATAATACTACTACCAATACTACTTTTTGCAAATTTTTACTTGTTTGATTTGAAGAAAGAATTAAACTGTTTTTCAATATTTCTTTTTCATGATATATATATCATTAGAAAGCTTATCGTTTGCTACATACTCTAGAATAATTTATTTTTGTAAAAGTTTTAAAAAAATTTAATAAATGGACATTACTTCGAAAAATTTTGTCTAAATTTTTGAAAAAATTACGGACCACCTTTTTGTTTAAGCATAATGTGTCTTTTTTGAAAAAAAATTAAATGAAAATGGTGTCATTGGAAAGGTATACTCTTTGTGGTTAACATAGGCTAGGTTATACAAATAAATATATTTTCATTTTTCCAAAATCTGCTTTTATGTGAGGTCAGTCAAGTTTTATCTAGTTTCAATAAATACCAATAATAATTAACGTTCTTAATTTATAAAATATTTTTTGAATAATTTATATTCACAAAGGTAAAATATGATTTTTCACATTTTAAAATTTCATAGTTAAAGAAAACTGTCGAAAATTAATATATATTTTTTACTTTTTATGGGTCAGTAGTATAGGACAATATAATGTTTTTCTAATAAATTTAAAATTATTTTTGAAGTGAAAAATGTTGATCGAATAGCTATACTCTTTGTGGGTAAAATACGCTAGGTTTTACAAATAAATATATTTTTATTTTTTCAAAATCCGCTTTTATGTGAGGTCAGTCAACTTTTATCTAGTTTCAAAAAATACCAATAATTAACGTGATGAGTTTATATATTATTTCTTCAAAATTTTATATTCACAAAGGTAGAATATGGGTTTTAACATTTTAAAATGTCATAGTTAAATAAAACTGTCGAAAATTTATATATATTTTTTACTTTTTATGGGTCAGTAGAGGTCAGTTTAATATTTTTCTAATAAATTTTAAATTTTTTTTCAAGTGAAAAATGTCGATTAAATGTAAGAGTTTTGTTTGATAATCGTAGTCTACTTTTATTTAGTTTAGATACAACCTTTCTAATTTTTAACGAAGGGCATTCGTTAAAAATTATACCGACAGTGTGCGAAGAATAAATCACATTATTGATTGATTTTAGAGCATAATTATGCGAAGAAAGATGAACACATGTTGCATTACGCGTTTGTGAGCGCAGTGAATTCTTATCTCACATACGCTTCACCACATCTTTAGCACGCGTGTGTGGTTTTGTCGATTGAATGTACGAGTTTTGTTGGATAATCGTAGTCTACTTTTATTTAGTTTAGATACAACCTTTCTAATTTTTAACGAAGGGCATTCGTTATATTTATACCGACAGTGTGCGAAGAATAAATCACATTATTGATTGATTTTAGAGCATAACTATGCAAAGAAAGATTAACACATGTTGCATTACGCCTTTGTGAGCGCAGTGAATTCTTATCTCGCATACGCTTCACCACATCTTTAGCACGCGTGTGTGGTTTATTTTATCGGGCTAGTTAGTGTACGCTTAGTTTATTTGTAGTGTTCCTAGCTTAAATCTTAGTCAAATATTAAAACGCTTATAACTTTCACATTTCTCAACAAAATGCATCATGCGATATACCAAATTAAAGCATTTTTTATAGCCTTTCAGAATACATTACTTATATCATAAGTACTTAAGAAATGCCATTTTACTGTTTTTATTTTCCATGGGCTTCATACCATTAATTAGCAGATAAGGGATGCATTTTAAACTAAAGCTTCTTTCATTATGACAAATTTTTACCTATATTATGTGACAATTTCCAGCACAATTATAAAGCGACTCTACTCTCAGAATCTAAATTTATTTGTAGATTTTTATAAAATAGTATTAGTTTTTCCATTTTTTTTATAAATTAACCTTCGTTTTTTTTATTGGTCAGTATAATCTTTTTCTAATAAATTTAAAATTATTTTTGAAGTGAAAAATGTAGATCGAATGTACAAGTTTTGTTGGATAATCGTAGTCCACTATTTATTTTTAGATTTTTATAAAATCATTTTAGTTTTCAGTTTTTTATATATTAACATTAGTTTTTTACTTCTTTTGAAGTGCGGGTTTGATTTACACTTTAAAAATATGTTTTGGATAAATATTATTTTATTATTGTTTATTGCATATAAATTTTTAAAGAGAAGATAAATAGATTAAAATATGTGTTTTAATCAATTTTTATCAATAAGTAATCTCATGAATTTATTTTTTTTTCACTTTAATCCTAAATTTATTTCTATATTTTTATAAAATAATTATAATTTTCGACATCCACATTGAAGAAATAATGAGTTTTGTTGGATAATCATAGTCTACTTTTATTTAGATTAGATACAACCTTTATAAGGGATGCATTTTAAACTAAAGCTCCTTTCATTTGGACAAATTTTTACCTATATTATGTGATAATTTCTAACACAATTATAAAGCGACTCTACTCTCAGAATCTAAATTTATTTGTAGATTTTGAATTAATCAACCAAAATTTAAATGCGGGTTTGATTTACACTTTGATTCGAAAAAATATGTTTTGGATAAATATTATTTTTATTATTGTTTACTGCATTAAATTTAAGGAGATAAGGGATGCATTTTAAACTAAAGCTTTTTTCATTTGGACAAATTTTTACCTATATTCTGTGACAATTTCCAGCCCAATTATAAAGCAACTCTACTTTCAGAATCTAAATTTATTTGTATATTAAAGAAATATTTTTTCAGTATAAAGAGTTTAGAAAACTCTTCTCTAATATGTAATGATATATTCTCATCTAAATTTATTTGTATATTGAAATATTTTTTCAGTATAAAGAGTTTAGAAAACTCTTCTCTAATATGTAATGATATATTCTCATAACCTGTACGGTTGAACGCGGGTAGACAACTTGCGTGTTATCTCCAACCCGTATTTTACGATGATTCTTCTCCAACCTGTATTCTACGATGATTCATCTCCAAACTATATACTACAATGATTCATCTCCAACCTGTATACTACGATAATTCATCTCCAACCTGTATACTACGATGATTCATCTTCAACCTGTATACTACAATGGTTTCTATTCCATGTACAAATAACTAGGGAGACAATGTTCAACTTTCTGTTCACATTCTGCTAGATGTAAAATTTGATATACCTCATTTGGGGAGACGATAGTTCATCTCCAACCTGTATACCGCGATAATTCATCTCCAACCTATCAGTTCATATTTTGCTAGATGTAAGATTTGATATACCTCATTCGGGGAGAGGATGTTAGATAAGTTATTAATTTTTTCACGATATTAAATAATATATTTTATCAAATAATCAAAATAAAATTCTGTAATCAAAGAATCAAAAATATTCTTTAAAAAATCAAAAAATATCAAACTTTCTGTTCATATTTTGCTACCTCATACGATGTTACAAAAGTTATTACCTATACTTTGCAATTTGCACGATTTTAAATATTATATTTGTCGAATAATCAAAGAATCGAAAAATGTTAAAATCAAAAAATATTTATTATCGAATAATCAAAGAATCGAAAAATGTTCAAATCAAAAAATATTTATTCTTTTTAAATATATCGTTGGCTCCCATTACTTTTAAAATTGAAAGATAAACCTAGTCTTTAATAATTAATTTTTATCAAATTATGCACATACGAAACTAAATGTAAGGGGAGCCAACGATATATTTAAAAAGAATAAATATTTTTTGATTTGAACATTTTTCGATTCTTTGATTATTTCAAAGTTAGATATATAGAGTTGAAGTTACTTTTTGTATTTGTATTCAACACCTAAGTCACATCATCAGCATACAACAAAATTTCAGCAGTAGAAGGAATGCAATTGGTAATGTCATTAATGAATATAAGGAATAACAAGGGTCCAAGAATGGAACCCCGCAGAACCCCAGTTTGAGTCAGATAATAGTCAGAGCATTCATTCGAGTAGGATATATAATTTTTAAGATAGCTTTCAATCAATTTAAATGTAGAACCTCTTATTCCAATTTTGTATCATTTAAAAAGCAGTATTTTATGATCAACATTATCAAAAGCCTTGGAAAAATCAAGGAAAAAGCAAACTGTTATATTCGATTTGGTACAAGACTTCGTTATCAATGACGACAATTTAGTTATCGCATCCTGTGTTGACCTATTGAGTAAGAAACCATATTGTTTCCCAGAAAAAAAAATCTATTTTTAAAAGATAATGAAGATAATTTTGTATAAATAATTTTTTCAATATTTTTTGAAAAATTAAAATGAATTGAAATAGGCCTATAAGAAGCATAGCAATCGTAGGGTTTATTAGCCTTCAATACAGGTAATATTTTCGCAAATTTTAATTTTTCTGAAAAAATTCGAATGCTTTATGCATAAGTTGAATAATTGAATTAATATATGATCAATAATAGGTAAGCTGAAAGTAATTAATTTTAAACTAAAACCATCTTGACCAATTAATTTTTTATTTTTTAAGGAATTGATAGCAATGTATAAATTATGGATTGTAACATCACTTAAATAAAGGGAAGGTAAGGCTGTTTTTTGCAACATATCAACAGAAACACAAGGATCACTATTACTTTCTTGATTGGTATTAATTGTAGAAAATTTTTTATAAAACCATTTACCTTAAGATTTAGTTTATTATTTTTAACTAATGTATTAAGAGAAAAGCATTGTTAAAAGCTTTATCAAATATAGAGAGAAAAGTTTCAAAAGCATGATTAGGATTTGTTTTTTCGAGACATGACCAAATATTACCTGTCTCAAGTAAACTAATAAAATTATTGTAATTCTTGGAGGAAAAATTCCTAATGTATTTTGTTCTTGAAACTGGATTACTAAGCTTTTCGGGAATTATAATAAGACTCAACAAATGGTGACTAATATGTGTTTGTATGTTATACGAATATGAAATATTTGCCTTATTTGGAAAAATATTGTCGATTAAACTTGACTTTTTATCTGTAACTCTTGTAGGCTTAGAGATAAGTGGAAGAAAATTATTGGAAAGTATTAAAGAAAAAAATCAAACACACTCTTATTTTGATCCAAATCAAAAAGATTAATATTGAAATCACCAGCAATAAAAAACTGGTTATTAATAGAAGTGAAAAAAGATTTTAAGGAAGATAGAAAATTTCAAATATTTCCATTTGGTGGTCTATAGAGAGCAAGAACCGAAACTCTATTTGTGTTCACAATTAGGTTAAAAAAAAATCAGCAAGCGATGTTGTGCATGTTACCATTTTTACTTGAGCTAATTTATATATTTGTCTATAAAATAGACCTACACCCCCAACTAGTTTTTTTCTTTCGTGAAAAATAAATGCATAACCTCGTAAATTGTAAACTAAGTTTTGTACAGGAGTTCTAAATTTCACTTAGGACTATTATGTCAGGATTTAGGGCAAAATTATAAATAAATGATAAAAAATCATCAAAATTAGCTCATAAGCTTCTAATGTTTAAGTGAACTATTTTGAATGAAGAAATAGGTGAACTTAAAATTGAAATAATATGATCACAAGAAATGTTACTTGTTTTGTTAATATTTAGTTCAATGTTTGAAAAAAAACTTAAATGCTAACCTTTTTCTGTGTTTGACATTTTAAACATGATAGAGTTAAAGATTTTATTATTTCAACATTTTGAATATATTCAGGACAGAGATGAGAAAAAGCAGTATGATGTGTATTTACATTCTTGATATCAGTACATAGTTTACACCTATGTTTATCTATGTCACTTTTGAATTCACATTTAGTTGTCGCATGCAATTCAGCACAATAACCACAGACACTCATTTTTTCTTTTTTACATAAGGAAGTTGTTTGTCCATATCTTATTCTTATCTAATATTTATATAAAATAATTTATATAAATAAACTTATATTTCAACCATGGTTGTTTTCATATTTAATAAAAATAATAAACTTATTAAAAAAATGTTGGAATTTTGTAAAATGATTTTATGTATGAAATGGTTACACACTGTAACGACTTTGATTAGTCTTTGTCTGGGCCTAACTACACAAACTGTTTTTACTTATAAAATATATAATATTTTAATAACTTGTAACTTTGTGAAATATTTTGATTATTATTTAACAA